>CM024590.1:9177707-9224514 GCA_014182565.1 Eucalyptus marginata | reverse complement strand
CCATCCGATGGACGAACAATGTTCATCGGTGTCACATGAATGGGCTCACCTAATTTCTCTTTTATAAGAGAAGTTATGATTGCATAAACAAGTAACTTCATGTAATAGTTGTGGGAATAAGACTAATATTAGACCCATGTTTGTTGCTAATTCTTTGCCTTATGATTTTATTTATTATAATTAGCCTTGTGGATCCTTAATTTTTCGTTTAATCAAAAAGTTCATGTGTACTTAATGTTTCAATACAAATTAGGAGAATTATGTTATTTTCTCGCGTATTAATATAAAATTCGAAATCGTATAAGATATCGGGAGATTGCAAAACAGGTTCCAATGGAAACAAGATTGATCCTGAAACCGAATCGGAAAAATAGGATGGGTCGGGTATAGAGTCCAATACAAACAGGGTCAGGTATAGAGTCCATAAAAGAGGAACCAGTTATAATAGGATTAGGTACAGGATCTAAGTCTAGACCCTACCCACCCTAGACCCGATCACCCCTACTTAGGACTTGAGCTAGGAAGCTTGAGCGTTGACCACCGAATGTCCAAGAAAGTCCCAATGCTATGGCAGACTGGGCCGCACGTGCCCATAGAAGAAGAAGAGAACTTCCTCATAATGGGATTTTTTTCCCCACCCCAGGCCCTTTGGGCTCTCCTTTGTAATGATGCCCCTGCTTTCGGCTCCACTAGCTTAGCCCAGCTTTTTTTTTGGTCGAAGCTTAGCCCACCTTAGCCCAGCTTTATGAGGTAAATGAGGGCGCGTTTGGTAACGATTGTTTCCGAACAAATTAGAAATGATTATTTTTTATTCTCGCTCCTGCAAACCGATTCCAGTAAAGAACACGTTTGGTAACTTTTACAAAATTTCTAATTCCTGAATAAATTGCGTTTGGTATCGTGTTCATCGATTCTCGTTTTTTAAATTAATTTATTTTAATTTTTAAATAATTTTTATAATTTTTTTCCTTTTTTTCTTTTTTTCCTTTTTCTTTTTTTTTTTTTCCTTTTTTCTCCTATTCTAATTCTTCTTCGGCCGGTTCTGCCCCCTCGTCGTCTCGGCCTCGCCAGCAGTGGGCGAGGCTCGCCCGGCCACCAATGCGGGTTGGGCGAGCCTCGCCCAGGTGGCTAGGCTTGCCTCCTGCGAGCTCGTTGGGCCGGTTGCTTAGAGCAACCAACGACGGGCAGCATCGGACGGCGGAAGCGGCGTCATGGCCAAGTGACGGCGGCGCGCGGGACGACAAAGCGGCCGGCGGCGGCGGCGGCGGGCAGTGGTCGCGGGAGGCGGGCGACGGTCGCGGGATGGCGATCAATGAAAAAGAAAAAAAGAGAAGAAGAAGAGTTTGATTCTCAATTTTGTTTGCAAGCAATCAACCGTTTTTTTTCGATTCTTGTCCCAAACCGATTCTGGAAACAAATTGTTCCCCTAAAACAAAATTTTACCAAACGCGATTCTCATCCCAAACTACTGAAACAAAAATCGAATCCGACTGTGGGATGGTTATCAAACAGATCCTAAAAGTATCTTTTCGATTGAAAAAAACAGAAAGTGGCGAAGATGCACATCTAGCAATAGAACTCAGCAGCTGGTCTCGAGATTCTGAAGCACTGGTCAGCATCCAGGAATCCAACAAATGAGTTATTGCATGAGTTTACTTGAGATGATTCCGTCGTGTTACAGAATTCAATTTTACTTGTCGGGAGTGTTTCCCCTCTAAAAGTACTGATATTAAAGTTTCTTTTTATCTATTTTTATGACCTTGTCCTAAAAACCAATGAGTTATTGCATGAGTTTTTGTTTTTTCTTTTTCTTGCCGCGTTGGTGCAGCTCCTATTCAAGCAAAGAATAGTTAGTTTAGCGAACCTGGTCGTCGATGATGGTGCTCGATAATACTAGACTTTGGAAAACTAAACAGCAATTAAACTTCATTAAAGGTGTGGGCAGAGAGCAAGAAAGAAAGCAAGAAGAGAAGAGAGTCGTGCGAAAGAAAAGGGGGAGAGCTAATGGACAAAAGAGAAAAAGGCGCATTATGGTCAGGAATGCGGTTGAAATTTGAGGAAAAAAACAAAAGAAAATGAAAACGAAAACAGAATCCGAAGCAGCCGAGAGTCAAAAATAGAATTTACTTAAGGCTACTGCGACAGGGATCATCTTGATGCGTTCATGATATCGCATCGCATGACGTGCTGTCTGTGTGCTTGTTTAAATTCATGCACGGTCCACACCGAGTCGTCCTTGTTCTTGCGTATTGCTCTTATCATTATTCCTACCTTTTATTTCGCATATGTTAACGTCTTTTTCGCTGGGACTCCACCCGCACCGCTCGGTCTAAGTGGCCCCTCCAATTTTGCAAAATTTCGAGGAGTGTCTTTCTCTCTTACACTATATATAATTCAAATAATGTATTTTCAATATGCATTAGGGTAGATGAATCACTTTATTTGTAGAAAATATAATAATGAAAAGAATGCAGGTTTATTATGCATTTCATGTAGAAATTGCTGATGACCATACTGCATATTGCTACATTGTGACTTTTGCATTTTACAATATTAGATAGTTTGACAATCTAACGTATGTTCTCAGGGCAGTAGAGCGCATGACATCAAATAGGGTGAAACTCCTTTTTTATGCCTTCCAAGGGCGGCACAGCACTACTCCCATGCAAATAATAACACCCATGGGTGCCAAACCTGTTCGACAATGGGAAAGCCAATATGCAGATTGATATTCGAGAACCTATAAAGTTTATGAAATGAAAGGAGAGTTTTTTTTTTTTTTTTTTTAAAAAGAAGACAAGAAAGACTCGATCAATTCAAAGACAGTTCAGAATTTGCGAAGCACCTTCTTAAGAAAATAATTGATTCTAGAGAATGAAACCATGGTATACGCGGGCATCTTTCTTCAATGAGGATCTTCCACTTTTTATCATCACTTGCTACCCATTATGTGTGTGGGGAACAATTGGTACTTAAAAATTTTAATTTAAATCATTTTGTTATAAAATATTTGATTTATCAAATAATGAAAAGAAATTATTGATAAAAATACATAATAAGAACTGTGTGCATAAATATTTATGAAGATAGAGAGAAACTAAACTTAATTGATGTGGATAGTTAACCTACCAAATAAATTTAATCCCCTTATTTCATGGGAACGAAAAGACAAGTAGAGAGATACACTAGATCTAGATAAAGGAAATTAGTAAAAGGGAAATGAAATTATACTATCAGAAAAAGAGGAATTTTTAATTTTTTTATTTCTATTTTTATTTTTATTCTCTTTTAAAAATGGAATTTTTAATTTTCTTTTCATTTTCTTTTTTCCATTTTCTTTTTTTATTTTTCTTTCTTTCATTTTCTTTTTCTCCTTCCTTCACTAGTATCAGCGAGCAACGGCTGGGCAAGCTCTGCCTCATCAAGATAAGGCGAGCTGTGAGCCTCGACGGAGCTTGAGCTCACCGACCCACGTTTTGTTCGGTTGTCATCGGCAAAGGAAGGAAGGGGGCAAAAGGAGGAATAAAAAAAAAAGAAAAGGCAAAAAATAAAGAAAATAAATAATCATAATAAATCAAAATTATTAAAAAATATTAAAATTCACCGACCAAAAAAAAAAATATTAAAGATTCGATTTTTTAAAAATATCTTTATAAGAGTAAACTTTTCATTAACCAAAGACCCATAAGACTAGGAAAACGTTTTCCAAAATGTTTTGAACGAAATTGTTATCCTAAATTTAGCTTTTGGTAGGAAAAAGTCTTTCGTTAAATAAGAAAATATTTTCCATCGACTTATTTTCCCAAGAAATCAAATGTTGAAAAATGGGAAAATATTTTTCCGAAAATACTTTCCACGAAGCAAGACCCTTAGACTCCATTCGTTTTGTGGAAAACAACTTCTAAACATATTTTCCAAATTTTTGATATTCATTTTAATCTAACACCAAAAATTAAAATAATAATTTTTAAAAATAAAAAATCGATTTTAAAAGATAAAATAGTAAACAAATTTATTGAAAAAAAGTGCAAAGAGAGATTTTTCTTACCGAACAACAACAAATATTTTCCACTTCATTTTCAAGTTTCAAATAAACATTGAAAATTAATTATATTTTCCTGAAAAATGATTTCCCCAAGAACACTACATTTTTCGTGAAACAAATGCACCTAAGATTTACTTTCATTTCCAACATGCAAGCATTTTGAAGCGTGTCCACTGTCCCACCATGGCAAGACCCCCGCAATACTGTTCCTCCCTCATCTCCGCTTCATCAAGAAAATTTCCATCGATAAAATATTCTATAAAACGCATTTGCGGGAATACAATATATCTTCGGGAATAGAGCACAGAATAAGAAGCACTGTTTAAGTGGAGGGTCTGACAAGCGTTCGTAGCCGAGTGTAAAACCAGCAAGAGTTTATCTCCCATCTGTGTGTTTTATATGGGATCTCTCCATTTTATTTAATATGTCCTGCCACAAAAAAATTCTTCCCTCCCCTCAAGACACTTGCCATTGCGTTAATTGCAAGGGGCAAACCTGCGCATCTTTTCGCGATTTCCCTTGCAACCTTTCCAAATTGTATACTGGTTAGCGGTTTAGGCCCAAGTTCCTCCACGAATAATTTCCATGCTTCTTATCTACCTAAAGGTGGAATTTTAATCATCTCTTTCACAATCCAGTCGAGAAAATACTCCAAAGAAACGAGTTGTTATGACCACCTCAAGTCCGGCTGTATTAGGAATTCCCACATCCTGGATTTTAAAATGCTGCCACACATCATCGAGAATCAATACACAATTCTTCTTTCTTTCTAAATGCTCCGACAATATCAGAATCAATACACAATTCTTCTTTCTTTCTAAATGCTCCGACAATATCACTGCTCGTTTCTTCTCACGTTCATCCTCCATAACACCAAATTTCAGTGCCTTCCAAATATCACTCTGCAACCTATAAATGTTGAAATCTTGGGACACGGTGATAAAAAGCACCCCATCGAATGTCGCGCCTTTGAGAAGTCTATTGTGTATTTGCATCATAATAGTCTTTCCAACACCACCCCATTCCATGAATCCCCATTTACTTTCATGATTTTCCTTCAAACAGTTCCAAATTAATTCAATGTTCCTATGAATCGCATCTCTCGCCTCTATAAGTAGTTTCTGTGGAAGCGTTTGGTTCTATGAGCTCTTCCACTTCTCTCGTCAATGTCTCCCCCATGTTCCTTTGGTGGCAAAGTTTCCACTTTGGTTTGACCAATTATTTGGAAATTATTTCTTGCTCTTCCTGTTTCTTTCACTCGTTTCTCAACCAATATCCTTGTCTTCTTCCAAACTGAGGAAGCATCAGACTGTATCTCAATCTGCTCCTTTATGATAGCTTCTTTGTCATCAACTTCTTCCACTTTTCTTTTCAGGTTTCTTACCTCTTCACCGTTGGCATAGATGCTCTGCACGTTCATGATTGGAGAACCCCTGTTCATATCTAAATTACAAAAAAAAATATCTTCGATTTTGATAAAATAATCTGGGAATATTTAAGAATCTAACGGAATAATAGTATCAAATTAGATTAATCCAGACACACCTTGTGATGATGATGGACCCGTTGTATCTGTTGCCATCTCTGGAACTTGCAAATCAGAGATTGTCGCCTCAAAAATGTGAGTCAATTGTATGCTGTGATGCAATTGAGGGATCTATGTCCATTGGAGTTTGCAATTGAGAGTGCCGATTCCAATCCTGCAAGCAATTTGAATTACCTACAGCAGGTAATTGGTCATACTTAATGATGATGCCCTTGCTGGAGTCTGCTGGTCATTCATTTGCACGTTAGACCGAGTGGAACATTGTGGCCAATATGGCGAATTAAGAAGATATGCTACTTCCGCTAAAGCCATCGTAGAACATGAAGTGCTTTCATCTGTGTGTTGTTCATCAAAATTTGTAGGGTATGATTAATTGGAACATGGGAGAATGCCTATTGTGGTTAGTTTACTGGATCCTGGGTCCAGTGGAGACGTGCAAAACATTTGATGCAATGTTATTAAGGAATAGGTGATTGACTCTCTTCCAAGTCCCATGGGAAAATTATGTTTATCAAAGATATTTAAAAGTCACCACTTTAATTAAAAAGCACGTGTTTACATTGAAGAATATAATAGATGTTATTTCTCCATGACTAGATGAATGTATAGAAACTTCACATGAGCATACCATGGCTATTTTGTGCCCGTGACTGCTTTGCCAAAGTCTCATGAAGCCCTCCTTGTTGTTTGTTAGAGGTGAACTTTGCCACGTTGGTTGCCCTCTAACCTTCGAAGCTTAGTGATGACCAAGAAAGAGCTGGAGGAAAAATGTCATGTGACTGGTTCCGTAGAAATTTGACAGTCGACTTCTTTGCTCTCCTCTTCAGCCACCTCAGCTTGAGTCAGCATGTCACGTGACTTTGGTTCCATGGACGATTGAACATTGGCTTCTCTTCTCTGCTCTTCAGCCAACTCTCTGCTCTCTTCTTCAGCCACCTCATCGAGTAACGACAGCATTAGGTTTCTCGCGGGGTCTGGCACTTCTGTGCAAATGGAAATCCCTGCATTTGGGACTTTGAGCTAGTGACCTTTCTCTTCTCTGTTCTTCAGCCACCTCATCGAGTAACGACAGCATTAGGTTTCTTACAGGGGCTGGCACTTCTGTGCAAATGGAAATCCCTGCATTTGGAACTTTGAGCGAGCAACCTCTCACTCCTGTAAGGTCTCCAAAGAATTCTTCACTGCAGTAATGACAACGCCATTTGTTGTGCCCCAGTCAATTAACAAATTTCCAGGCTATAACGTCTTTGTTACGAACCTACAAGCAAAAAGAACACACCCCATCATTTAGTATCCTAATCTCTGTATATCTTTCTAGCGCGCATAGCATTGCTCTCAAGCAAATAAAAGGTGCCGCAAATATGAAAGCCACCTCATCAAGTAACCACTGCATTAGCTTGCTTATTTGCTCTGGCACTTTTGTGCATAAGGAAATCCCTCTGCCTGGAATTTCAAGAAGGTGACTTTTCGCTCTTGTAACTGTTCCAGAGTATTCAGCATTGCAATAAGGAGAACGCCATTTCCTGGCGTCCAATCTATTCACAAATCTCCAGGCTATATCTTCAAGTGGTGGCGTCTTGTTGACTCAATTATCAACCTACAAGCAAAGAGAGTGCACCCGATCATAAAGCGTATTGCAAATTTTCTTAGCACGCATATAGCATTATTCTCAAGCAAATAATAGCATCCACAAGTACTAAAGCTGTAAAAAAGCTTTAATGGGTAAGCCAGGTTGCCAAGTGTGGTAGCCCAGTCTCACACAATTTTTCATGTCATAAAACTGACAGTCAATTTAAAAAGTCTTTACCTGCAAGTGAACAGAGTTTCCGGTAAGGGATACAGGTTGCTTTGCATTTGGTGGGTTTTCAGAACATCTAACTTGGGGGGCTCCACCAGTCTATTGCGCCTTTCCCAGATTGTACGCTCTTAGAAATCTGTAATGTCGCCATAGAGCTCAATCCTTGGGATGGTCCCAATCCAAAGGTCTCCCAAATTTCCTCAAGGTACAGAAATTACAATTAAGAGATGCCCTGTGTTAAGATACATGTGTTAATTGTGGTAGAAAAGTCTCATATCGGAGAATTGGTGAACTCCAGTGTAACTAATATATCATAACTCACCCATAATTCATTAGCTTCAGTTTTTGACTAAAGGTGGCTTTAAGTGAATATGTTGCAGTGTAGCAACACCATCTTGACGGTAGCCTCGGTTTGGATCTTCAAGTTTGGACATGGGCCAATCATGATATATTAATTACGCACAGCACCCTCAAAAGGGCGGGAATCATCTACAGTTTCGGACAGTCATACTCGAACAAATGCTCTAGAAAGAAACTTAAGGCATTTACTTACAGCCAAATATAGTTTGAACAAATGGACCCTTGCGGCGGAATCTTCTTCAGTTTCGGACAGTTATATACTTGAACAAATGCTTCAGGAATGAAACTCAAGGGGCCTTCATAAATACTTTTCAGTTGTGGAAGTCTCTGTAGCAGCAACCTCCTCAACTTTAAGGGAGAAAATGGAGATGGTAAGGAAGAGGAGGGAGTGTTCAAAGGAGCACTTCCCACATGATGTTCTCCTCCTCCGCTGATTAACTCCTCTATCCCTTCACAGCCATGAACCTCAATGTGTTTGAGATTTGGAAGATGGAACAACCCTTCATACGGCAGCAGCTCCTTGATGTTATTGCAATTTTTTACTCTAATCGTCGTCAGATTGGGAAAGTGGGAAAGCCACTCAGATCCCAGCACCCTCTTCATGTTGCCACAGTTCTCTAAAATGATACTTTCGAGTCTGGGGAAGGCAGGGCCTCCAAGTTCCAGGGATGTTGCAACCAAGGTAGTCATCCCTTCTATTCCCTCACATCGAGATATAGAAACCTCACGTAGAAGTGGAAGGGAGAATCTAGACTCATGCCCAAATAAATACTTCAGTTTCGAACAACCCTCGATTTCAAGCGTCTCAAGAGAAGGGAAGGGAGGGGCTGGGGAGTCACAAGTGTTGCATACTTCTTCTTTATCAACTCCAGCTTCCCCAAAGAGCACCACTGAGTTGTCCCATTCTTTTATTCTTAGCACCTTCAGCCATAGAAGTTGGCCCATGCCGGACAAATTTGTCATACCACGCCAATTTCTCAGCATAAAGAACTCCACATCTCCTGGAATCAATATAGAATCATTATTCATTTCCTCTACCACTCTAGCCATAGCGTAATTACAAGATCTGATTTCCACAGATTTGTAACGATGATAATCCTCGTCGTACTTTATTTTATTTTCTGGAAAAATTTCAGGATCAGAATACACATATGCAGATACAGACCACAATCTATTTTCTTGATCCACAATGAGACTGTAATCATGGCGACCATTCTCTTCAATAATCCTCACATATTTGTTGAAATTATCAACATTGCCAAAATAGCACTTTAGTCTCTCCAACGCCTTCAATTTAATCACCTCGTTTGCCTTCACCTTCACCATTCCTGCAATACTAAGATATTGCAAGTTCACCATTCTCCTCAATGCTCCTTTCAATAATCTTTCAATACCACTTCCAGCTAGGTCAAGGTATCTCAAGTTCCTCAACTCTTCCAAACCCTTAACCTCTAACAGAGAAAAACACCCATTGACGTCCAACTTCCTTAAGAATTTCAGCTTTCCTAAATAAGGAATACGACTTAAGACCCGACAGCCTCTAAGCACCAATGCTCGCAAATTTGCCAACTCCAACAAGGACTCTGGAAGTTTTGTTAATGCACAACATTGACTTAGGTTTAGAACCTTCAGCCCCCGCATATTCCTGAAGAAAGAATCTCGGATCTGCATGTTTTTCAAATTAAGACTCTCATTTAGTAGTAAAGTTGACAGTTTAGGGCAGTTTGGTGACAAATCTGGTGGAATGTCCTTGATACAACCCTGCATCAAAGACACTTTCTCTAAGTCCTTTGTCCAATACTCCCCATCCGGCATCCTTTGCAAACCCTGGCCCGCTTTTACCATATAAGCCGTACTCATGATGTGTAATGCCATTTCTCTGATCAAATAATGCATCCTGATGCGACCATGATCAACTTCCAACAAGCAAGCATTTTGAAGCGTGTCCACTATGGCAAGGCCCCTGCAATATTGTTCCTCCCTTGTATCCGCTTCATCAAGAAATCCCTCATCAATAAAATATTCAATCAATTGCATATGCGGGATCCCTATATCTTCGGGAAATAGAGCACAGAATAAGAAGCACTGTTTAACTTGAGGGTCTGACAAGCGTTCGTAGCTGAGAGTTAATACCGGCAACACTTTATCTCCCATCTCTGTGTGTTTTGTATGGGATCTCTCCATTTTATTCAATATGTCCCGCCACACAGAAAAATTCTTCTCTCCCCTCAAGAAACTTGCCATTGTGTTAATTGCAAGTGGCAAACCTGCGCATCTATTCGCGATTTTCCTTGCAACCTTTTCAAATTGCATATTAATTAGCGGTTTAGGCCCAAGTTCCTCCACGAATAATTTCCATGCTTCTTCTCTACCTAAAGGTTGAATTTTAATCATCTCTTCACAATCCATTCGAAAACATACTTTGAAGAAACGAGTTGTTATGACCACCTTCAGTCCAGCTCTATTAGGAATTCCTACATCCTGGAGTTTAAAATGCTGCCACACATCATCAAGAATCAATACACAATTCTTCTTTCTTTCTAAATGCTCCGACAATATCGCTGCTCGCTTCTTTACATGTTCATCCTCCATAACACCAAATTTCAGTGCCTTCCAAATATCACTCTGCAACTTATAAACGCTAAAATCTTGGGACACGGTGATAAAAAGCACCCCATCGAAGGCTGCATCTTTGAGGAGTCTATTATGTATGTGCATCATAATAGTTGTCTTTCCAACACCACCCATTCCATAAATCCCCAATTTACTTACAAGATTTTTCTCCAAACACTTCCAAATAAATTCAATGTTCCAATGAATCGCTTCACCTTTTAGCTTTCGTTCCAAAAATGGGCCTCCTTTAGCATCTCTCGCCTCTATGAGTAGTTTCTGTGGATGCGTCGGTTCTATGAGCTCTCCCGCTTCTCTCGTCAATGTTTCCACCTGTCCCTTTGGTGGCAAAGTTTCCACTTTGGCTTGACCAATTATTTGGAAATTATTTCTTGCTCTTTCGGTTTCTCTCACCGATTCCTCAACCAATATCCTTGTCTTCTTCCAAACTGAGGAAGCATCAGACTCTACATCAGACTCTATCTCCATCTGCTCCTTCATGACAGCTTCTTTGTCATTAACTCCTTCCACTGTTCTTTTCAGGTTTCTTACCTCTTCATCTTTGGTGCTCTGTATGTTCATGATTAAAGAACCCCTGTTCATATCTAAATTACAAAAAACATATCTTAGATTTCGATAAAATAATCTGGGAATAGAATCTAACGGAATAATAGTAACAAATTAGATTAATTCAGACACACCTTGCGATGATGATGATGGGCCCGTTGTATTTGTTGCCACCTCTGAAACTTGCAAATTAGCGATTGTTGCCTCAAAAATGTGAGAGTCAATTGTATGCTGTGATGCAATTGAGGGATCTATGTCCATTAGAGTTCGCAATCGAGAGTGCTGATTGCAATCCTGCAAGCACTTTGAATTACCTACAGCAGGCATTTGGTCATACTGGAATGATGATGACCCTGCTGGAGTCTGCTGGTCATTCATTTGCATTTTAGACCGAATGGAACATTGTGGGCGATGACACGCTACTTCCGCTAAAGCCATCGTTGAACAGGATGTGCTTTCACCTGTGTTGCTCATCAAAATTAGGGTAAGATTAACTGGAACATGGGAGAATGCCTATTGTAGTTAGTTTACTGGATCCAGTGGGTCCAGCGGACACATGCAAAACATTCGATGCGATGTTATTAAGGAATAGGTGATCGACTCTATTCCAAGTCCCATGGGAAAATTATGTTTATCGGAGATATTTAAAAGTCGCCGCTTTGGTTAACAAGCACATGTTTATGTTGAAGAATATAATAGACGTTATTTCTCCATGACTAGATGAATGTATAGAAACTTCCCATGAACATACCTTGGCTATTTTGTGCCCGTGACTGCTTTGCCAAAGTCTCGTGAGGCTCTCCTTGTTGTTTGTTAGAGGTGAAGTTTGCCATGTCGGTCACCCACTCTGGTGTTGGGAATAAGTTTTCCATATCTTCGAAGCTTTGTAATGACCAGGGAACAGCTGGAGGCGGCATGTCACGTGACTGTGGTTCCGTGGAAAATTGACGGTTGGCTTCTCTGCTCTCTTCTTCAGCCACCTCAGCTTGAGTCGGCATGTCACGTGACTTTGGCTCCATGGAGGATTGACCGTGGGCTTCTCTGCTCTGCTCTTCAGCCACCTCTCTGCTCTCTTCTTCAGCCACCTCATCGAGTAACGACCACATTAGCGTTCTTACGTGTTCCGGCACTTGTGTGCAAATGGAAATCCCTTCATTTGGGACTTTAAGCAAGTGACCTTTTACACCTGTAAGGTCTCCAGAGAATTCTTCACTGCAGTAATGACAACGCCATTTGTTGTCCCCCAGTCTATTGACAAATTTCCAGGCTATATCGTCTTTGTCATGAACCTACAAGCAAATAGAACACACCCCATCATAGAGTATCACAATCTTTGTATATCTTTCTAGCGCACATAGCATTGCTCTCAAGCAAATAAAAGGTACCACAAATATGAAAGTCACCTCATCGAGTAACCACCGCATTAGCTTGCTTATGGGCTCCGGCACTTTTGTGCATGAGGCAATCCCTTTGCTTGGAATTTTAAGAAGGTGACTTTTCACTCTAGTAACTGTTCCAGAGTATTCAGTCTTGCAGTGAGGACAACGCCATTTCCTAGCGTTTACTCTACTAACGAATTTCCATGCTATATCTTCAAATGGCGGCATCTTGTTGACTTGATTATCAACCTTCAAGCAAATAGAGTGAACCCAATCATATAGCATATTGTATATTTTCTTAGCATGCATAGCATAATTCTCAAGCACATAATAGCATCCACAAGTACTAAAGCTGTAAAATAGCTTTAATGGATAAGCTATTCAACGACTAAATATAGTTCGAGGTTTTTTGGGACAAGAAAGACCCAATCAACTCGAATACAATTTGGAAATTGCGGACTAACTACTAAAGAAAATAATCAATCCTAGAATACCAAGATTTAACAGGTTGCCGCCCGAAAAGTGGCTTAGCCAAGAAGTCGGGCGGCACACATTGTTCACCTGCAGCGCAGAGCGGACTTGGAGAGGTCGTTTCTCTCAACCTGGCTCAAACTCGAACTCTGTGAAATCCAATATACTCAAGGAGATGTGGGGAATCGAAATATCGTTGGATTTTGGCCGAACCGTTGCCGCGAAGCAAAACCCTAAATAGATCTGGATATTAACTTTATAAAGGAAAAGCCCTAATTCGTGAGAAATAGAGCTAAAATCTCTTGCCTGGTGTTCGACAATGGAGATTTCTGGCGTCGCCCGACCCTTTCGACGGGCTGCGATCCACCGGTGTCGCTCTTCCCCCTCTCTCCCTCTTCTCGCCTCTTCTCTCTTTATTCCTCGGTCTCTCCCCGTGCTGTGTTTTCCAGGGAGATCGAATGAGACTTATTTATTCAATGAGGTGCTCGCTCGGAGTAGGTCTAACTGAGTTTTAGAGTGATTTCTTTTGTTTTAATAGTTTCAGAGTAATTTATTTAGTATAATATTAGAGATTCGATAAATTAAAATGATTTGTAGAATGACTTGACAGAACTTTATATCTATAAACTAAAAAAATCACTTAAAATTTATTATATTGTTTTGAAAATGCTCCGATAAAATAAGGGATATGTACACTACAAGGAAGATGGATCGGTCAGACGGAAGAGTAAACAAGGAAGTACCTTTTTCTTCCTGAAAACACAAGTCCTGGGCGTCCTGGGCGTGAGCCTCCCTTCGACCGGCTTTTTATTTTTTTTATTTTTGCAAAAAAGTCACAAAAATTAGAATTTAAATTCTAATCATCACGATAGTAATTTTTAAAATATGTAATTAATTTCCAACTAATATCTGGTTCTGTTTTCTTTTCTCACCAACTAGCTCGTGATGATCGAGCTGTGATCCCGTGAATGATTTGCCGAGAGTCTTGGCTAGAGCCTCCCCTTCAACCAGCTTTTTAAATTTTTATTTTTGCAAAAAAGTCACAAAATTAGAATTTAAATTCTAATCGTCACGATAGTAATTTTTAAAATATGTAATGAATTTCCAACTAATATCTGGTTCTATTTTTTTTTTCTCACCAACTAGCTCGCTACGTAACGACTTAATTGTGACCCTATGAATGTTTCGCCAGGAGGCTTTGACTAAAACCTCCCTTCAACCGGCTTTTTATTTTTCATTTTCACAAAAAAAAGTCACAAAGAATTATAAACTATACTCATTGCGACACATTTATTCTAAATTTTATATCATGATATCAAAAACTCCAAACAATGCCAACTGCGATACATTTATCTTAGAAAAAGCCCCAAACTTGTACTGATAAAATAACTACTTATTTTTTCCTTTTATTTTTCTGTCCAAAGTGCTATGTCATGCTAATAAAACCACTATAGTGGTGTTCGGTTTGTTAAAGAGAACAGATATGAAGTCACGCAGAAACACAGACCAACGGAAACAAACAATATTACCCCGAAAGAGCATGCAATCTACCCTTTGCAAAAGGTTTTCATAGTCATTATCTGTACAACATTAATCCGCAATTGATTTTTTTGGTCCGTAGAGAGGAACGTCTACGGAGAAAAAGGTTTTTATAGTCTAATTCATTTAATCAATAATTGTTCATCTAGAGAACTTATTGCAAAGAAAAATTAAGTTAAAAATAGACGTTACAAGAGGATAACGAAGATTGCATTTGTGATGTCGTAAAAGACATCACCAATCTATTTATAATTTTCCATTGACTTGCTTTTTAAGCAATAGCCAATAAAATTACACGTGCAACATGGGCAACAAGACTAGAGTATTTTAAATACAAAAAGTACACAAGTACATGGAAGTCCCTATTGATCTTGGTTCCTGATTTTAATTAGGACAATTATCATAGCAGTCTTAAAATTTGTCACGTTAGTACCTTTTAAATTTAAAACCTTTTGTTAGATTATCGGGATAAATATACTAAAATTCATAAAGCTTGTCGTGAAAATACAATTGAATTCTAAACTTTCAAAAGTGTAATCAAATCTTAAAATTTATTAGATTTGTGCAATTAAGTATTTTTATTATCAATTTTTCTAATAGAAAATACTTAGTAGTATTTTTAAATTAATTTTTTCTCTTTTACATGACTTTTTTTATTTTATTCATCTTCAAATCTTATTTAAAATAGATTAAAAAACTAAAAAATTTAAAATTTTATTTAAAAAACAAAACTAAAAAGAAGAAGAAGAAGAAGATTATGTCTGGGAACGAGAAGCAGGTCATTAACCATGTCTTTCGCAAAAATTGTGGCTCCTACTGTGCCTTCTCTAAAAATTTTTAGAGAAGGTAAAAGAAAAAGACTATGACCTAAACAAATCCTTAAAAGGCTCATGAGAAAGAAACAAACGGAGATCCACCTTAGGGTGGGAGACACTACAATGTCACCCCCTATTCCCTCCTCATCGGGAAGACAAAGTTAGAGGAGAGATTTGGGGGCTCATGGTGGTGAAGACAGATACCACATCAAGATTTCAGTCTTGGTTATTATCGGATAGGCCGGTATAGTAGCCACCCGTACCTGGGTAAGTGAGGGAAAGTGAAATTGCCTGTTGCGACCTGGCTAACATTAATGGTAAAATCTACAACCGACTACCAACAATTGTACCCCCGGTTGTATACTTTATGAAGCGGGTCATTAACCATGTCTTTCGTGACAACGGTGGCTCCTATTGCGCCTTCTCTGAAATTTTTTAGAGAAGATAAAAGAGGAAGATTGATGGAAAAGCAAGGGAGGGAGAGGAAAGAGGGAGGGTCCGCAGGTGCAGAGTCCATGAGCAAGTCCCAAGGAGATGAGGAAGAGGAGAAAGCAACAAAGAGATGGGGAGGAGAGAGGAAGTTCCAAGATTTATGCAAGGTGGGACTCGTCCGTACACACGGCGATATTTGAGCGGAGTGTCTTCTTACTTACTTGGCAAGTCTAACATATCCAATATTTTCTTCTCACCATAACCAGCTTCATTAGAAATCATCTGACACCACATTTTTCATGCTGTCGGATCAGACGAAGCTTTCCAAGAAACTCTCCAAACTTAAACCAAACACAGGTTCCAGTTCTGCATGCCATTGGAGAAGTTCCTATATTTGGTCAAGCCACGAGGGGATGCTGCAATGAATTGTTAATGCTTAACTACTGACCCTTCTTTTTATTAAAGAAAAGTTTGGATAAATATATCACACGAGTATAAGTTTTAAATATTTTGTGTTAAATAAAGTTTATGGTGAATATGTCAGATGAATACAAGCTTACGATATTATGTGTTACAATCAAAATGAGCTTAATGTGTGAAAGTGGACATAAGGGAGGGTTTTTCTGACTTTTTCCCCATTATGATAAACTATAAAAGCAATGCTATTATGAGCACGTTATATTAAAGAGGGAAAATTCTAAATAAGAACATGAAATATCCTCATTTTCTTAAATAAGGGTATGAAATGGTCATTGTGTTAAATAAGGACTTGAAATGACCATGTTAATATCAAATAAGGATCCGAAATGGCTATGATAGTTTCGAATAAGGCCTTAACCTCACCGCCGTCGACTGGCTAAATATTCTAACCGATTAAGGGTGCTTTTTGTCCAAATACAATTTTATTATTCTTTTAAATCTTTTTTTTCTCTATTCATTTTTTTTTTCTTTTCGGCGAGTCGTCAACCTCCCCTATGGCCAATGAGGGCAGCCCTCATCATATCGAGCGGGGGTCTAGCCCTCTCCAAGTATCATTGGCCACCGCGTGAAGAAGAAAGAAAAACTAGCAAAAAGGAAAAAAGGAAAATTTTCAAAAAAGAGGTAAAGGACGAAAATATTTTTGACCAGCTAGAAAGTCAAACCCTTCTTTGAAACTAACATGGTCACTTCGGACCTTTATTTAAAATAAAATATATTTCGGACCCTTATTTGAGAAAATGAAGGCATTTAAGCTCCTTATTTGAAACAATTCCTACTTCAAGCATTAATTTGAGGAAAATAAGAGCACTTTAGACTATTATTTGGAAGTTTCCCTATTATAAATGATAAAAGCTATTTTACAAATACATTATATTTGATAATTTAAGTTTTTGTTTTTATTTCGTGCTATTCAATGATAAATAAATAAATGAATATAATTAATTAGGCAAGTGTAACCATTGGGACACTTCCCAAATGGGAAGGGGGACGTGAGTATTCAAATCCTAACCTTCAAAGAGAGTTGGGTGAGGCCAATTGGTTTTAAGTGTGGATTTAACCTCACGCTTTTATAGGGAGTATGAAGAAAATCTGAAAATAAGTTAAGAGTTAAAGCATGACTGACAAAAATTTTTTTGGGTAAGTGCCAAATAATATAATTATATCTTTGGGCAAAAATTGATAGAAAATTTGTTATATCATTAATAGATTATGAAAATTTCTATTAAATTATTTTTACTTGAAATGTCAATTATCGTTAAGTTTAGCAAGATTGTGTACAAAAGTTTTCTTATTAATCGCGTATACGTGTAAAAGTCGTAATAATTTTAATAATCGAGCCAAAAGCCAAGAGTCATCTTCTTCTAATCCCGCCAATCTTTCAACGACCACCTCATCAAAATCTGTTGATGGCAGAGTTTCGATGGGCTCCAAGCCAGGTCAACCCAGTAACGCTGAAAGTAAATGTCTATGGAGCCTTTCTGAGGGGAAAAGCAGAGGGCGCGGTGTCTTGCGTGTGCCGAGACCACCTGGGAAGACTCATCGGTTTCTCCAGCTGCGTTCGTGCTGCCTCAGCTTCGCAAGTGGAGGTACAGACGTTAATTCTTACCCTAAAGCGCCTTCTGCAGAGAAGTAGAGAGAAAGTAAGGCTACGACGTTTATGTTTCTTTCACTTCTCTTTTTTGTTCCTAAAACAAAAAGAGCAAAAACTGCTTTGATAATGCGATTAATTTTTCTATTTTCCGAAATAAAAAATGACTAGAAATAGATTTAAAAAAAACAAAAATATAAAAAACTACTTCTTATTTTTGGAAACAATTTCTAGAAATAAGTTATTTTCTCTTTTCTTTTGTTATTTTCTTCTTTCTTCTTCTTTATCGGCTGCCACCCCCCGCAGCCAACCGCCACTTCCTACCACCGCTTGCCGGCCGACCGCTACAGACCACCGGCGACAACGGCCATCGATTGCCATCGTCGTCCGTCGGTGACAATCGTCGATGATTGCCATCGCCATCGATTGCCGCTCTTTGCCCGCCGCCATAGACCGCTGCAATGGACTACCGATCGACGGTAGCATCGGCTGAGGCGATCGATGGCGGTGGTGGGTGGTGGCAGTTGATAGCAGTCAACGAACAAAGGTGACGGTCAGTGGCGACAGTGGTCGGCAGCAGTAAGGAAAAGTAAGAAAAAAATTAAAAGAAATTCTATATTACAAAAAAATTTGTAAATCGGGCTAAATGCATTCCTTTTCTTTTTGTATTTAGAAAATAAAAATTTTCAGTATAGTTACCAAACGTATTTGAGAAATTGTTTGGAGAATAAAAATAGAAAAAAGACTAAAAGAAATTATTCCCCGAAACAGAAGTGTTAACAAACGGATCCTAAAGCCCAACGGATCCTAAAGCCCATGAAGGCAATACCCTTCCTTCGAACGGGCCTGTATAACCTCCTCAATCTCTCTTGGACTTATTATTTACATAAGCCCCGGTTATGGGCTCGTATGATTTTCCAAGATTAATGAAACTACTTCCTTTTAGAACCCAACTGCACCCCCCCCAACAAAAAAAAAAAAAAAAAAAAAAAAATGGGGTGCGTTAAAAGGAAAGCGTCAACAAGAAACTTTGGAAAGGGAACGATGGTAAACAACTTCGTGTAAAGGTCCATATTTTGCCCCCCTCGTTCTGCATGTGGAATGACTGTCTATATTGACAGCCTTAAATCCTTCGCTCAATCGCCTAATTTGGGCAAAGTTGAAAAACACACCTTAAACATCGAAGCAACTCCCCACTGCAGTACATGGCAATTAATAAGGCTTATGCTTCAAATGCCAAAATAAAAGGACGAAAACCAAATTGGATGCTGCATAATTTGCACCAATACACACGCCCTATGGAGAATTGCTATACGAAGATGACGCAGAGACGCGTTCTTTGACATTTCCAATCCGAAACACAATATACTACTTCCAAGACCAACACGGATTTATCGTCATCAAGAAGCAAAGATAAATTCCAGCAGAATAACAGGAAGCCATGAAAAAAAGGGTTCAAGCTAAATTTTCATCACCATAACCAGCAACTCTGCGAGAACCAGGCCAACTAACTGAAGCCCTAGTTCTGCATTTCAACTGGATCTTTTCGCATTTTCTCATCCCAATGATCAATTCAAAAGCAAGATACATGAGGTTACCATTCAGATGCAGCTTAACAAAATCATTCATCGAGTCAACCATATGCAAAAGGGGGAAAAAACCACATGAAAGCGTCGCAATCTCAAATAAACCAGAGGGATGCAAAATCACCGGAATTCAGCCAGAGGAGAAAGGAGAGCAATGTACCTGCAGCAGGTAAGAGAAGCGACAATGGCGTAAAACTGCATTGGGAATTTTGTCAAGTCAAAGCTTAAAACTTAGGGGGTGCATGACAAACAGAATTTCTATTCCATAAATAATTTTTTTATTCCGCACTGCTTTCTGAATGTAAACCGTTTGATAAACTTATTCCATTTTTTATTTTCGAATAGATTTCTATTCCGTAAATAGATTTGGAATAGAAATCGTAAGTAGAAATTTTCTACTTCTCTATTTCTCGGAACAAAATGAGAAATAAAAATTTTCATTATTCGTCAACCTATTTTTCATCCGTTGCCACTAACCACCGTCCGTCGCCGTCGCCGGCCGCCCGACGGCCGCCGCTAGCCACCGCCGCCCGCCAACCACCGGGCCATCAATTGCCGCCGCCCGACGCCTGCCCCCGTTGCCACCACCTGCATGCCAAATAAATTATTTTTATAAATATCATTGTAAATGAAATTTATTCGAATAAATAAAATGATATTTATTTTTATTTTTACGAATAAATTAAAAAAAAATCCTTAAAAATAAAATATTTTTAAAAATAAAATGAATAAATTTTTATTTTTAAAAATAAATAAATATCATTTTAAAATAAAAATTATTATAAAAATATCATTTATTTATTTTAATTTTAAATTTTTATTATAAAAATTATTTTATTTTTTAATAAATAAATAAATTTAATAAATTTAATCGAAATAATTTTATTTATTAAAAATAAATTTAATTAAATATCATTTTATTAAAAATAAAATATAAATATATTCATTTAAAAAATAAAAATAATTTTTATAATAAAAATTTAAAATTAAAATAAATAAATGATATTTTTATAATAATTTTTATTTTTAGTTTATTAAAAATAAATTTATTAAAAATAATTTATTTGTGATAAATAAAAATAAATTATTTTTATTTGTCTTAAGTGTTTTACCAAATAAATTTATTTTTATTTTTTATTTTTATTCATTTTAAAATAAATTTATTCGTAAAATAAAATAAAATAGAATAAATAAAATAAATTTATTTTAAAGGATATTTTTATTTTAAAATAAAATGATATTTTTATTTTAAAATAAAATGATATTTTTATTTTATTTTATTTGTTAATAAATCATTTTTATTTTTATTTTTTATATTAAAGGTTGCCAAAGAAATTTTGTGTGTCGTTATCAAACGAATTTCTATTTTTAAAGTAGAAATTTTATGTCGTTATCAAACTAGTCATTTTTACTTAAACTCTTCAGAAATGTAAATGAAAAATCATTTTTGTTTAAACTATTTCAACGAATAATCTGGCAATAAATCGCGCGCCCAATAGTCGTTTATATGACCGAAATATAGTGGGCCTAAGTTTTTGCTTCCTGGACTTGGCCTGAGTACCTTGAGACATTTCCATGTAATGTATGAACGAAATTACCGATATTTGAGTAGATTAGCTTGAAGAGCACAACACTAGTGATCACATTGGAGCTTTGTTAATCTGGTTAGTTATCTTATCAGGAGGGTGGGGTAATGATGTCTAGCTTGCTGTGCTTGTGTAGTTTGTCTGAACAGGTTACTTAGTTAGCTACTTTAGTTTGAATTTTGTTGAATATAAATTGTTTAGTTTGTACTGTTCGAAATTTCCTACCTGGTCTTTGAGTTGACTGGGTTTTTCTTGTCTCCAAAAATATCAAACTCTCACGTCCTTTCATTACCTTCACGGATTCTTGAATATCAATTAAATTGGAGTTTTGTTAATCTACTTAGTTATCTTGTCGGGCGCGGGGGTGGGCATCAAGCTTTCAATGCCCAACTTGTTGTGCTTCTGTAGTTCGGTTGAACAAGTTCCCTAGATCTTATCAGCTATACAGTCAGCTCATTTAATTTTAATTTTGTTGTACAGATTGTTGAGTTTGTATCGGTTGAGAATTATGCGATTTGCTTTTATATATCTCGAATTATTTCCCTTGTTTAAAAAAAAAATTGCCCTCTTTCTCTGTTTACGTCATTTTTCAATTTTGAATTGCACCAGGAGTATTAATTATACTACCGTGATCATCATACAGTTAAATTTGTGATGTACGTGTAAAAGGTAATGACATGCAACAAGAGTTTCACAACCGAGGCAAGACGCCCATCCAATAAAAAAAGCATCCTATAACATTTGGAGGAACAACAATTGTCAACATTCTAATTCAATATCAATACAACAGACGGCACTTGACAAATTCGAGAGCAACGTGTAAACGGTAATGCCATACAACAGAAGTTTCGCAGCCCATCCAACAAAAAGAGCAAACTACGACATGTGGAGAAGCAACAATTGTCACCATTCTAATTCGATACCAATACAACAGACGGCACTTCACAAATCCGAGAGTAATAACGTGTAAAACAGGAGTTTCGCAGGCCATCCAACGAAAAGAGCAAACTACGACATTTGGAGAACCGACAATTGTCACCATTCTAATTCGATACCAATACAACAGACGGCACTTGACAAATCCGAGAGTAACAGCGTGTGAAAGGTATTGATATACAGTAGGAGTTTTGCAGCCCATCCAACAAAAAGAGCAAACTACAACATTTGGAGAACCAACAATTGTCACCATTCTAATTCGCTACCAATACAATAGACAGCACTTGACAAATCCAAGAGTAACAACGTGTACAAGGTAATGACATTCAGCAAGTGTTTCGCAGGCCAACCAACAAAAAGAGCAAACTACAACATTTGGAGAACTGATAAATGTCACCATTCTAATTCAACAGATGGCAATCGACAAATCCGAGAGTAACAATGTGTAAAAGGTAATGACATGCAACAGGAGTTTCGCAGCCCATCCAACAAAAAGAGCAAATTACAGCATTTGGAGAACCCACAATTGTCACCATTCTAATTTGATACCAATACAACAGACAGCACTAGACAAATCCGAAAGTAACAACATGTGAAAGGTAATGACATACAGCAGGAATTTTGCAGCCCATCCAACATAAAGAGCAAACTACAACATTTGGAGAACCGACAATTGTTGCCATTCTAATTCGATACCAATACAGCAGACGGCGCTAGACAAATCTGAGAGTAACAATGTGTAAAAGGTAACGACATACAACAGGAGATTTGCAGGCCATCCAACAAAAAGAGCAAACTACAACATTCGGTATCCAACAAAAAAAGCAAACAACAACATCCGGTATCCAACAAAAAGAGCAAACTACAACATTTGGAGAACCTACAATTGTCACCATTCTAATTTGATACCAATACAACAGCCGGCACTAGACAAATCCGAGAGTAACAGCGTGTTAAAGGTAATGACATACAGTAGGAGTTTTGCAGCCCATCCAACAAACGAGCAAACTACAACATTTGAAGAACCCAAAGTTGTAACTTGTCTCTAATTTGGGACATATGCGAATAGCTCTGGGATGCAGGGAACTAAAGTCGGCCTACTACAATGCACACCAGCAGAAAACACTTGGCATATCCAAGCACATTGACGATGCTGGCAAGCATCGTTTGGTACCTTGGGTTCATATCTAGGCCTTGGATATTAAGGAACAACTGCTGCCCAATACTGAGCCCTCTGTAGATGCGGATGAGGGTGTTACCGCCAGCGTTGGCAGGATCATCCAGGAAGGCGATCACCTCAAGCAGGAACCCCTCCAACGCCCGACCAAGTGGTATGACTGCAGCATCTGCAGCAGCGTCCTGGGCTTCAAGTCTTGGAAATCAGCAAAGAATTTGTTAGACAGTCTTTCCAAAAAGTACCAAGAATTACCAATGTAAGTTCAAACGAAAATTTAATGAGGGGTGTGATGGCAAGCTTCTATTGCAATTCATAGCTAATCAGTTTATGCATTGCAAGAGTCTAAGACATGAATTCACAGCAGAAGTGAGACCATCTATTGATCTATGGCTAATTAAGCTAATGAAAACACTTCCTTTGGACAAAATATAACATCAGAGTACTAGGGGATAAGTCCTCGACACCTCCAACCTTCCCAATCCACCACTCTGACGGCACTTGTTCACAATATACATATATGTGTGTGATTGAGGCAACGTAAGTTTACCTCCGGTGATCAGCAGGATTGTTGTTGTCCATTCTTTCTCTTGGCTGAAAATAGAGAAAATATTTACCCTTAACCAATTACAAATTAACACATATACGTTGACGTGAAAATAAAGAAATCTGCACACAATTGGATTTCTTCCTTGCTCTCTTCCATAGCCACGTGCCCAACCTCCACGCCTCCTTCCGCCATTGCCACCGGCTGAGTCGGCGGCGCCACATCTTCTGTTCAACTTGGCCGTCTCCTCCGCCCAGAGCCTCACTCCCAGATCTGGCGGATTCGGTCGGAAGAGAATCAATGGCTGAAGCTGGTCTTTCCTTCCACACCACTCCACAGAATATCCATGGATTGAAAGTGTGCAGGTTTGCTCTGTCACGAGATGCGAGGTCGGTGATATTCCAGGACCAGTTTCATTCGCGCCAGATATGGAGCCTTGGCCACGTAAGATGACGGCTGACAAATCTGGAACCATCCTCGCTCACAGCCATGGCTCCAGATCTAAAGTCTTTGCTGCGAGCGATGAGGGGACTATTACGAGGACTGACCGGTGGAAACGGTGTCGGCGCTCAGATCTGTGGACGAGAGGCCGTCCATGGCCGACACTGCTATGCATCCCCAGATCTGTGGATGAGCGTTCGCGCCCAAGGCTCAGCCACCGGGACGATGGAGAGGGTGGACGCGACGATCGACCGTCGTTCAACGGCCAGATCTGGTCTGCTGCTCAACAGCTTTGAGCTCGAGTCTGGACTCGTCCATGGCCACCAGCGACGAGCTCAACAGCTGTCGCTGACCGTGGTGGGGGCGGGAGATCAAGGATGATGATGGCGGCGGCGGCCGGTGGACATAGCCAAGCTCAGCGGGGCGGTGGGCGTGGATGAGGAGGAAAAGAGAGAACTTTTTTTTTTTTTATCCAAATCAATATACATGTGTCAGGATGGATCAGATGGAAGAGCAGAGATGGGGGTTACCTTTTCTTCCCCCGAAGACAGTGGGCGTTCTGGGCGTTCTGGGCGTTCTGGGCGTTCTAGCGTCCTGGGCGTCCTGGGCGTCCTGGGCGTTCTGGGCGTTCTAGAGTTCTAGGCGTCCTGGGCGTCCTGGGCAATTGTGGTCGAAAGAATGCTCGAACGAGAGTACGATCTCACAAGTTAATTTCCCCCTAATTATCCTAATGTTTTTCTATTTGTTCTTCACTCATTTTTAAAATGAGGACTTCTAGAAGCCAACCAAATTTGACAAAAAGCTACATTTTGAACCGCATCCACCCCATCCACCCCATCAACAATTCATGGAAGCGCGGATAACCCAAATGCTAAAATTTGGTACGGGTAGACATATAAGTATCAAAATTTCCAAAAAGCATACTTAAATGTCAAAATCTCCGAAATTTATACTTAAGTGTCAAACTCGAAGAAGAAATAAACACTTAAATGCCAACGACGAGAATTTCTAGACAAACTACTAATGTGGCTTTTTCTAACGAGATTTTTTTATTGACGTGACAATTCTTTTAAAAAAAAATTATCCACATGGCACTAACGTAGCTAGAGAAGTATAAAATGAAGTCATTTTGGTCCAAATTTGATTTTTAATATAAATATTAATTAAATTAAAATTTAAAAACTATTTTAAAAAAAGGGTAGTAAATCAGGGTGGGCCTCCATAACCCTCATTGCCGCCGCTCCACCGCCGTTTGAAAGGGCTGGCGATGGTGGGGCGAGAGTTGGTCGTGGTCGCTAGGCCCCGATTATGACATATTGAATTTTTAACGCTTGACGATAGTATTTGACTTGATTTTTGTGACTATTACAGTTATATTAGTTGTAGAAAGGGATTGATATGCTGTAAATTTCATATTTTATAATATTCAAGTTTCACATTTATTGACCGGAGATTTTCCTGATTTTGATATCTTTCATTAATAATTTTGGTAGATTCAAAATATTTTCAGACTCACCAATGTTTAGAATGAGTATCGATTTCCTTAAATCTCTATTTCTCTTCAATTAGCACAACACTTCTCTTTTCTCTACCAAAATTTTTAAATCCATGGTTTGGTTTGAGATGTTGAAATTAGCAGTTTTAACATCATGCATGATCTTATCAATTTTAACTATTGTTCATTAATGTTTTGGATGATTCATCCCAATAGTTCATTAATACTTTAGGCGCCTTATGCCTATAGACAACATATGATGTTGGATGTAAGAATTTTCATCAAGGGCAACACGTAGAGGGAAATCGAATCATTGAGTGTTATTTACTCTATTTTGCTTTCATTTCTAGAAAAGATTATTCGCACTCCCAGTCTAGCATTCATTCTCATAGTCCATACATGTAGAGACCATACAAGTGTGAAACACCGTCAGATGAGACTATAAGTGCGTACACCATATGTATATTAAAATTAATATGCATTGAATATATCTCAAACAAATCAAAGCGACACAGAATTTACAGAATATTGATGTGACATCCTGAAATTTTCAATTAAATAAATCGGACATTTCATCGACGCGCCTATAGTGCTGTTCTCAGAGCTGATCACTCCTAAAATAACTAAACTATTTGGGGAAGTCATTAAGGAATTTTAACGCAATAGACTTGAGAATTCGACCAAGAATCAACTATTCAACCGTGCTCATCTGTAGAGATCATTACGGCACAATAAAGATCGATTAGAGATCAGAGATAAGTCGGTTTGACTGAGATGCGTGATTAAACATGGGTGATTCCACCAATTTGCAAAATTCTCGTCGATCGGCACTAGACTTATATTTTTGTCATTTTGGTACTCTGTGTCCGTATTTGAAATCTCTAGATTTTCATGACCATCGAGAGTCACCAATGTATCGAAGAGGTTCATTGTGGCTCAAAGAAAATTGACCACGGGTCATTTGCACTAAAAATTTCTGAAAGCTATCCGGTAGCCTAGATCACGCTAAAATCACACCAGATTAAAATTAACCGCGAATTTGAATTCGATTTCATAAATTGAAAGTTCTGCTATGTCACGAATCATTTTAGGAACGTCAACTCATCCTCCGAATATTTTTCTGCAAATCAAGATTTTCGGCAAAAGTGGATATAGGGTTGTTTTCGGCCGGAAAATTCAAGGGACCGTTTTTTATCGCGTTTTTGGGAGACAAGTTGGTTCTAGTGGCGTGGAAATATGTCAATTTAATTGAGGACTCAATAGTGGAAATTTTGAGGGCCAAATTGACTTCAATTTGAGAGAGATTAGTTCAATTTGAGGGGAAAACACTTCAAATTCGTAGCCCCCCTGCCTTCAACCTTTGGACCCTTTCATTAGCTTCTAGAGGAAGATTGAGGCTGGAAAATGGCTAAGGAAACCAGCTGGGCATGGTGGGACCAAGTCAATGGGACAAGAGGATAGGTTGAAGACCAAGTGGCCCCCTCAAGCCTTGTTGTTCCCTCTCCTTCCTCAGCCGGTCGAGCCCTCCATTCCAGCACCCTTGAAGCTCTAAAAATTACAAAGAAGCTGAACCAGCAGCTTTCCGTTGCCCGTTGATGCTCGCCAAGCCACCTGGAGCCGCCGCCTAGAGCCACCGCCTCGCCGTCGCTACCAAGGAAGCACGGACATGTTCAGAGGGCCTCCGTGTCGTGTCAAACACGCTGACACGTGTCGGACATGCGGTCAACACGTGTCCGAGTTTCCGACACGTGGTCAACTCTTTCCGACACGCGCGTCGGAGCGTGTTCGGAGGTTTGTGGGCAGATCTGTAGGTGCGAAGGGAAGAAGGTGATCGAGGTGAGGTGAGGGAGCCGAGGTGACGTTGCGAGCGACGGCGAGGGAGGGCTGCGAGCGCTGGCGAGGGAGGGCTGTGACGTGGAGAAGGCTGCAACACCGAGAAGCCTTCTCAATCTTCTTGGTCGGCTGCGACCGCCGACTGCAACATCGAGATGGAAAACCGCAAATGGAGGACTGGATGGAGGCTACGACGGCAAAGGGGGGAACGGAGGCGAGGCATTGGCGAGAGAGGTGGAGATGGAGATGGAGAACGAGCAAGGGAGAGGAGAAAGAAGCGATTGCTAGGGTTTTTTCAATTTTGGGAAGAATAGCAAAGGAGAGACAGACGCGTCAACGGCTTCTAGGGAAGAAAGAAATCTCATGAAGCGTAACTTTGGGAATAGATAGGCGGTGGGTGGGGGCGAGAGAAAACGGAGGCTGAAATAAATGGGTGTGACCCATTTAGTCCTAAAAAAAATATTATACGTTAAATAGCTTTATTAATACATAGTAAGGTTAAAAAAATAAAAATAAAAATAGACGGGTTAAAGAGTTATTTTGAAAAATAAAAGCACTAGATGTTAAATAATAATAAATTTTGATCATTGTAGAAAAATATAAATTTATTTTGACTCTAATCTCTCATTAGTTATTTATTTTATCGATAACTTTTGTTAAAGTCAAAAAATGTCTTTCCAAATTTTTATGAATTAATTTATTAATGTTATTAGTATAGATTTATTATAGGCTATTTTTTATTATTTATTTATTTATGAATTTGATATAATAATAATCATGTATATATAAAAATATTTATTTAATATATAATGTGTAGGAACGTGTCGGAATTCTTTACTTTTTGAGAAATGACTTGTTGGCGTGTCGTATCGTGTCATGTCGCGTGTTGCGTGTCCGTGTTGGTGCTACATAGGTCGCTACCAGCCGAAGTTGCACTCGAGCCCTGCTGGTCGCCGTCCCGATTCCGTTTGTTCGGGCGTTCGTGCGCCATTGTCCCCGTCCCCCGCTCGCCTCACACCTCAGTACGTGCGCTAACTAGCCGCCGTTCACCGTTGCCAAGCCCCGGAGCCACCCGCCTAGCCGTTGCTGCCTTCGCCAGTCCCATCTTGCCCGAACCAGCCGCCCAACTTTCTCCTTCGGCCTAACCATAGAACCGAAGCCCCTGGGTTTGTAGCACACTGTTTGGCTCGCTTTGGACCACTTCTGGGCCTCGAAAGGTGCACCCGCTTCGGAGTTTATCGCTCCTCTTCGCGTTCCCGTTGCCGTGGTCCCGTCGGATCGCTAATCCAGTGAGTAAATTATGTTTAAAGGTTGATTAATTTAAGTTAAGCATGGATTAAATGGTTAATTAGAATAGATTAGCAATTTAATTAGCCGTTATTGCATGTTAGGTGGTTAGAGTAGTGTAATTAGAGACTAGATAAGCTCTAGTATTTATCTAGTGAGGTTCAGGATTTTCCGGGCCCGTTTCGGTATTTAATTAGGCTTTTCCGGCCTAAGTTGCATTTATTGGTATTTATTAATTAATTTTGGTAATTATTTAATTAATTATTATTTTCCGAAAATTAGATCGGGATAGCCGGTGACCGGAATTTTATGCTGATCACAATGGTGTGGTTGGATTATTTTTATGGATGATGATTTGTGCAATTTGGGAGTTGATTGTAATTTTGGGTATTTATCCCAAAATTTATTAATTTCGGTATTTAATTAGAAAATTATCGGGCGTCGGTTTGTAGCGACAAAAATGTTTTTATCGACTATATAATTAGTGGGATTTTATAAAATAAAGATATTATATTTTTTGTTGAGGCCTACCGTATACCCACACACGATTATTTTACCGGGTACTATGAAAACAGTGAAATAGGTAGTGAATGAGTATAATATCTATAAATCAGCTTCGGTGAACATATATCAGCTTCAGTGAGCTATACTATCTATCTATATCAATTTCGGTAAGCTATACTATCTATCATTATCAGCTTAGACGAGCATTCATTTATACCAGCTTAGGTGAGTAATGATCGTTTCAAGGAAACGACTCGATAAATAGTATTGGTCAATAGATAGTATTGAATGGGTTGATCAAGAGATGGTTTTGATGACATGGAATCGACTGGTTCGATTGATCGATAGCTCGATCTAATTTGATGACTTGAATTGAGTGGTTGAATTATACTGACTTGCAGGAAGGGACTAAGGCAAATGTAAGCCCCATGATTTGTGCTTGTGCTTAGGCAGCCCTTAATGTGACATCCCAAAATTCGACCCCGTTTTGACAAAGTGAAATGGGCGCTTTCGGCGACATGCCTTTTCGCCCTTTTCTCTACGAAAATCACTCACGAGTTAACCAACCCATTGAGTGAAGCGTTAAGGATGTATCCGCGGTGAAAATCCCTAAAAGCTACTTAATTGGTTGAATTGGACTAAAATCGCGTCGATTGATTTTAACCACGAAATCAACTCGATTTCGGGAATCGAATTTTAAGCGTGTCGCCATAATTCTTATTTTTGGGAATTTGTCTCATCGTCCGTCAATTTATTGACGAGTCCGGAATTTCGAGAAAGAAATTATCGGAAGGAAAATCGAAGACCGGGAGAAAATAAGAAGAGAAAAGGAAAATAATTAGAGTAATTGAAATAGTAAAATTGTTTTACTATTTTAATTATTTTTCTTTTCTTGTTCTTTTTATTTTCTCTCCCTTTTCTTTTCTTTCTTTTTTCTCTCTCTCTTTTCTCTCTCCTCTCCCCTCCCCTCCCCATCCGTGCGCACACCCCACCCCCACTGACACTTCCCTTGCAAAATTGAAATTGGTTTCCTCCTTATCTCTTTCTTCTCTCTCCTCTCTCTTCTCCCTCAATTCCCACGTGCACGAGCCTTCTCCCTCCTTCTTCTTCCTGCCTTGTCCGAAACCAGAAACTGAAGAAGACAGAAGCAGGAAGCTCGCCGGAAGCAGCAGCCCGCGCGCCCGCACCGCTCGTCGCCGTCGCCCGCGCGCCCAGCTCCGCCCGCGCCCGACCGTCGCCCGTCCCGTGCGCGACCTCAGCCCCGCCCAGCTCGGCCGCCACCTCCAGCCGTCGCCGAACGCCGCCCAGCCGCCGCCCTAGCCCCCGGAGTCCCCCTCACCTCCACCTCCACCGACCCTCCCCTCCCCTCGCCGCCTCAGCCACCGGAAGCCCTCCGGCCAGCCCAACCCAGCAACCCACGAGTGGGTTTCCAGCCACTTCCGAGGCCGCTTTTGGGCCGTTTCCGGGCCTCGGACCCGAGACCCGCTTTGGAATTTGTTGTTCCCCGCGCCGAGCCCGTCGATTTGGTACCGGTTGCACGCGATTCCGGTGGGTAACCACCGACCCTCCCCTCGCCGCCTCAGCCACCGGAAGCCCTCCGGCCAGCCCAACCCAGCAACCCACGAGTGGGTTTCCAGCCACTTCCGAGGCCGCTTTTGGGCCGTTTCCGGGCCCCGGACCCGAGACCCGCTTTGGAATTTGTTGTTCCCCGCGCCGAGCCCGTCGATTTGGTACCGGTTGCGCGCGATTCCGGTGGGTAACCACACTAATGCTTGCTTAGTGGGTTAATTATACTTAATTGATTGTTTAGTTTATTTAATTAAGCTTAGGTGATTTGATTAGAGTTTATTAGTTGATTATGTTGTAAATTAGTCAAATTGAATGCGTAATTAGCAAGTAGACATAGTCTACTATTTATTGAGGGTAGCCCGGGAATTTTCCGACCCTTTATCGAGCTTCATTTGATATTTCGGCCAAGTGGAATTTTTGGCATTTAAATATTATTTTTCGAAAGTAAATTAAATAATTATTTATTTTCCGAAAATTCAACTTTGATGGCCAGCGACCGGAATATTATGCTGATGACCGGTGAAGTCCGTTTATTTAATCGGGCTTTATTTTGAGCTAAATCGAATTTTTAATATTTATTATTTAATTTTCGAAATTAATTATTTAATTAATTATTTTTCGGAAATTAAGGCGGAGATGGCCGACGACTGAAATCTCGTGCTTGATTGTCGTGGCGCGCAGTCCGTTTATTTATTTGAGCCTTTCACGTTGCGTGGAATTAAATAAATTGTGATATTTTAGGGATTTACCCTAAATTGTTTGGAATTGATTGAGATTGAATTATTGATTGGAAATTGGCCAAGTTTGTTTATTTAGCATTCTTATGCTTTGTTGAGTTGTAAAGTATGTGGAATGGTGAGAGTGAGTCGAAAGTACTTTGGGCGAGACAGATCAGTATGAAGCATGAGACGGGCGTGGTTCGGTGATGTGGAAGATCATCACGTGCAAAACGCGCCCCTAAAGAACGCACGTAGACGCCTATGAATCGTGACGGGCGTGGTTCGGTTATGTGGAAGATCATTTGTGCGAAAATGGCGCGCTTAAAGAACGCACGTAGGCCGTCGGTGGACCGTGTCACCTTAGCGAACTTGATGCCCGAGAAGACTGATGTGGGCTTTGTGAAAAGTGCTATGGGAAGTTTGGTAATATGGAGTCAATGACCTAGAATGGTCCGTTTGACATGTAATCGACTAGTTCGATTGACTGATGATTTGATTGATTGTCCGTTGTGAATTATGAAACGTGATATATAACCTTGAATTGCGGGTTGGATCTGGCGAGGCCAAGGTAAGTCCTCCGACTCGTCTTTGTCTTAGGCAACCGAGTAGTGTATTGCTCCCTGGTGGTGCTTGGTGGAGTAAGCTCGCCGGGACGTGCCTCATCCCGATTGTGGGATAATATTTCAAGCCCTTAGAATGGCAAAGCACCTCCACCTCCTCGTCCTCGCATGCATTATGGCATTCCAGAGCAGATCTGGGAGCTAGAAACCCACTTTCATGTCCACCCTCATCCGGAAGGATTAGAGTACGTGTTGTTCCAATCAACCATCTGGGTTGACGTAGGGGTAGAAGCCCTGAGGCCCCATAAATATAGATCATGGTATCGGGAATATTTTGATGGACGTAGAGAGGGTCCCATACCAGAAAGTGAGGTGCCTTTCAACATATTGGAGGATGCGCTTGGAGAAGGAACCGCCGATCACCTGGATGGATCGGTAGTGGATCCGAGAGCCCCGAATCAGGAGGCTGAAGCCTTTACTCCCGTACCTTCGATCGAGGCGAATAATGAGCCTGAAGATATTGGTGGAATGGCACAACAGGAGGTGGATGGGCCGGAGGAGGATGAAGATTGGGGAATAACTGAGGAGATGCCTGATGATGAGCCGGCATCAAAAGCCGAAGAAGAAGTTGAAGAGGAGGAAGAAGAACCAGGAGAGGAGGAACCTAGCGAGGAAGGAACTGAGGAAAAGGATCCGAATGATCCTGAGTATGACCCGGATGAGGATTGAGATCCCATCCTCTTTTGGGAATCTAGTTTTGGTGTGAATAGAGTGAATCAGGAGGTTATGAAGGGTTGTGAATTGTGCTAGTTTATGTTTGTATATAAAAGTTTGGTTATAAGCTTCAATGTGAAAATTATGGCCAACTTTTCTATCCTATTGTTTTATTGTGTTCATTTTCTTTATACTTCGCTTGCGCATATTAAATGAACGGGGGTCGGCGATGCGTCACCCAGGGCGTCGCTATTAATCGACCAGGTGAGGGATGGGCACGCGTTCGAGGATCGGGGCGTGACACTTAAGGCATATTTTCTTCCTAATCGGTACTTAGGGGGTGAACTTGCTATGACATCGTCTCACCCTGTTGTGGGATAACATTTCAGATCCTTAGATGGCAGCTCCTCCCAAGCATTTTGGGCAGCCGAAGAAGGTCACTGAGCAGAATTGTTTTATTCCGCTTCATGGAAACCCAAGGGGATGGGTCTATGAGCTGGTAAGGTCCGTAGTCTGGGTTGATGCGGTCTACCCCATAAGGTACCCCATCAATATAGATCATGGTACCGTCAGGAGCAAAATGGACAGAAAGAGGGCCCCATACCGGAGTCCGAGGTCCCTATGTACGTGCTGGAAATTGCTTTTGGGAAAGGCACGGCCGATCCACCAGATGGTTCAGTGGTGGACCCGTGTCTGTCGGAGCCAGGGACCTCGGAGTATTCAGTCGAAGACTCGATTGATTAGGAGATCTGTAGCCCTCTAAACCCCCCGTTTTGCAGACCTTGTTTATAGATCGGCTAGTATTGTAAACGACATAGCTTGATATGTATATATTGGTGCGGGTTGGTTTTCGAAAAATTGTGGCATTATTTTTCTATCTCATCTTGTTGTTGTCTGGGGATTTAATTGTTCGTTTCCGCATGTGCATTAAAATGAATGGGTCGGCGACACGTCCTAGGACGTCGCTAGTTAATCGACTACCGAGGGATGGGCATGCGCTCGGAGGATTGGGACGTGACAATTGACATACCACGACTTTTGCCTTGCCTTGCCAGTGCAACTTGATGTGCTTTCTGACTTCTTCATCCATATTCCCCACACACTGCTTCAGGGATTCTGGTCTCAAGAACGACATGAGAGAGTCTCTCACACGTTTGTGATCTTAACCACTGAGTTCCAACAGATTGCAATCTCCTAGAATCATGCAAATGGATGATGCTTGCTTGTTGGCGACCACGCTGCTGTCTCCATGGAATACAAACTTGTTTGCTGCTTGTCCATGAATGAACACTGTCAGCTTGCCAAAAAGAGTGAGCTCACTCTTTCTCGGAGCCATTTTTCTCCTGTGTTTGTCCTCATGGCTCGGAGTAGGTTGAGGCTTTGGCCTATGACGGGGATTCCCAATGAGCCCAGAGGTAGCTTTCTTGATGATCCTCTTCTTAACCAGCTTAACAGAAAGATAACTGGTAGAAGAAGGACAAGAAGAGTGATCAGAATGTTCATTGTCGTTGGTGTGGGCATGCGTGTGTGATGAGGGAAAGTAGGAGAGTTATAGCTCTATACTTGTCAGATTCTCAGCTAGTATTTTAGGGGGGTAGATTCCTTCTACGACGTGGGATGCAAAAAAACGTCACTTACTTCGATACAAGTTCTTATTAAATGTTCTGCCGATTTGTCTCGTTTAGCAGGCGCTTTATTGATAATTGCGGGTAAGTAAAACAATTAGGATAAGACTGACCTAACAGAGGGAAAAAAAATTGATGTGAACTCTTGTTTGTTTTCAACAAATAGGGTTGCGCCTAAGAGGGAAAACGGAATCTTGCTTTAGAAATATACTTTTGTGTTCTCAAAATATTAAAGGAAAAGACCAAAACCCATTTGGCAAACATCCGGCAAAATTGCATCATCCCTTGGGAGCAAAACTAACAATAGATGGATAGTACAGAACCCACCGAAACATGTAGAATGAGATATGGACTATAGATGTCAGAATTTGAAGACCAGAAAAAACCGATTCAGTTTCTAAATTTCACTCAAGAAGTTCATCATCATCTGGGGCGATGATCAAACAGTTTCGTCGAATACACAATTGGAATGTTCCTGGTGATGAATAGATGTCACATCATAACTCTAGTTCCATCCTAGTGTCTGGTTCTTTATGCCAAGCGCGGCCTTTGTCTCATGTTTTGGTTGGATTTGGACCTTTGTTTGGTTGCATGGCTTTTGAGTGGATAGAATGGACTGCTATTTCGACGATCAGGAAAATTTATCTAAGTATCACAAACTATACATATGCCACACACTTGCACTATCAATCTCTTATGAAAGGTGTTCATATTGGAAATCAGCCAAGCGTTTGGATGAGGCTGTTACTTAATACTTGTGCCACTTGAAGAATACAAGCACTTCATGGATCTCAACTTCCATCTCCTTCTCGTAACACGCTCGGCATTGATGAACTTGAGAAGGCAGCTGAGTTCGAAGTGATGAACTTGATTGTACTGGGATGGAAGGTGGATGAAAGCAAAGAGAAAGTTACAAAGAGGATCCATGATTGAAGCTGTTGCATCTCAACAATTACTCCATCTGATGTTGGACTTGGAGCCGAGGAGCATCTATGGAGATGTTAGAAGTCTATGGTGCACATTGTGCACTTAAATCAGGTTGGATTGCGTCATACAAATTCGATTTATTCTTATGCATACACAAATGATGGACCCTCGTCAATGAAACATCATCACATTGAGGTATAGATTAATGTTATGTATGACTGTTGGGCAAAGTTTCAAACACTACCATGAAAAGGAACTGCAAAAGCAATAACCACGCCTGAGATGAGGGATTAACGTGAAAATCATGTCTTCGGTCTTGGCAATTGGCATACTTTAGAATAAGAAAGCATGCATAAAGAGGAGAGACCCTTCACTTTTTGTGTACTTTAGCTACTTTTCTCATCAAGCCCCTGTACTTTCAATTTAATTACTTTTATCGACACAACACGTCCTATCAAATCCTTGCAATAGAGAATGGATCGATTTTTTTACTTTTTCGTACATTGCCAACTTGCCACCAAGTCACTATTCATGGTAGGTGCTAACTTAGTCAATACTTAATACATATCACACACCAATATCATTTAATGGCCATGTCGGCATCTCTAAAAAATGCGCTATAGGGAGAAAAACCTAACCGATTGGCTTTCAGTCTTCTTCATCTCCACTAAAAAAAAACCCACGTTTTGTAGCTTTGATAGCTAATTCATCCAACATTTTTCACAACGATTTGCTATATATTTTATGGTTTCTTCTCATAGGAATGGCAAAATCAATCATTTGACATGTACAAAAATTTCGTATTTTTCTTTATCATTATAGTCACCCCTAACGATTTTATGTCGGATAGACTTGATTAGACATTACATATAAGTAAAAAAACCTGATTAAAAATATCGAAATCACGTGCATTTAATTAGAAAAAGTCAGTGAAAGCATAAAGACGAAAAGAAGTTGACTCATAGAAAGAACAACAACAATAGAACGAGACGAGGAGCAATGGTGTCCTTTAGGATATCAAGACAAAAGATCAGCTACAATGGAGAAGAGGGCTGCAACACTGGTGCTGATTGCTGTGAGGAAAAGGAAAACGGCCCCATACAAGAAGAAGGCCCAACACAGAACCAAGGCCTGGAGGGGCGATCCGTCCCATCGCGTCACTTCACTTCCCACTTTACCAACCGAATAATTGCTCAGGCTGAGCAAAGGAAGCAACATAGACAAACAGCTGCGGAGAAACCGGGGGTGTTGGAAATGAACGACATTCTCTGACAAACGGAGAAGCATTTGGGAAGTCGACATGGAAGGAAAGATCCCAACTTTGGTACTGTTTCTATGCATCTTCTCGGCTGCCGTCGCGGCCGATTACGTGCGGCCCCAGCCTCGCAAGACCCTCGATTTCCCGTGGGACCGCAAGCCCTCTTCTTATCCCCAGCAGGTGAAGGACTTATCGCTTCTCGCTCCTCCTTTTTTTCTGTCGATCCTTCGTTGCGAAAGCCCTCTTTTTAATTCTGTTTTTTTTCTTCTGGGGGAGGGAATTTGTCGAGTTTGCATGACTTCGTTACCTGGGTCGTCGTTTTCTGTTGATGTCTTTGCGGTGGGAGGGTTGAATTCGGCTCGGTTGTCTGCAATTTCTGGAATTGTCACTTTCTTGGAGCGTTTTGTTGTGTTCTTGAAGCTGGAGTTGCCTCTTGTTTCGGTTTGTGGTGATGATTGTTAGATGCGGAGTGTCAAATCACGTGAAGAGGGACCTCGACTAATGGGTAGTAAAAGGGGGAAAAAGGAAATGTCATGTAAGATTAGGTACTTCATATGGCACCAAACCAAGATTGGTCTTTTATTACTAAAGTTAATATCTTTATCTATACCGGTGTGATGACTACCGTAAGTCTCATCGCCCCACGCCGTCCTCGTAAACTATGTTGTTTTTTAGCGGTATCACCGATTTATGATGGAGGCCAAGGTGATCTGTTAGTGATCTGAGGACAGTAGGTCTCATCTTTTTGTCAGTTTATGTGTCGACTGAGTTTCTTTAAAGGGAGAAGCTTGGTTGTCATGTTCTCTTGTTGTGTTGACTTAGTTTGCCTAACAGGCGGTGGATTCATCCATATTTGGTGATTTCAGTTTTATTTTAAGATGAGCTCCAGCTGCTTCACCAAGATCTCAAATTGATACATTGTGTGACAGTATAAAAATCCTCTTGCAGGTTCACATTTCTTTAGCTGGAGAGGAACATATGCGCATCTCATGGGTCACTGATGGTAAATCTTCCCCTTCATACGTGGAATATGGAACATTGCCTGGTCGATATGACTCTACAGCTCAAGGAGAGAGCACTTCTTATAGTTATCTATTTTATAGCTCTGGAAAGATACACCACACGGTGATCGGGCCATTGGAGAGCAACACTGTTTACTTCTACAGATGTGGAGGAGAAGGTCCTGAGTTCCAGCTCAAGACTCCTCCTGCAGAGCTTCCAGTTGCTTTCGCTGTGGCAGGAGATTTAGGCCAAACTGGCTGGACTAAATCAACACTGGACCACATTGATCAATGCAAGTACGATGTGCATCTCCTTCCTGGAGATCTGTCCTATGCTGATTACATACAGCATCGCTGGGACACATTTGGTGAGCTGGTGCAGCCACTTGCAAGTGCCAGGCCTTGGATGGTAACACAAGGAAACCACGAGATGGAGAGCATTCCACTGATTAAAGATGGATTTCAGTCCTATAATGCTAGGTGGAAGATGCCATTTGAGGAGAGTGGATCGAGCTCAAATCTATACTACTCTTTTGAGGTGGCAGGCGTCCATCTCATCATGCTTGGCTCATACACAGACTATGATGAATACTCAGAGCAATATAACTGGTTGAAGGTTATCCTTCATTTCCCTATTCTTTGTCGTGCAAAAGTTGTTGCAATACTACAGATGCTGTAGTGAATCACTTAAATGCACTGATTACGAAGGAGGAAGTTTGTGCTGTTAGCCATCTGTGGAAGTTAGGATTCTAAGATTGAGGTAACAAGTCTCACAGATAGGAAAATTAAGTCTGTAATTTATATATCCTTGATTACATTGTGTTAAGAGTAAAAAGATTTCAAATCGAGTGTTAGCTACTATTTTGCTAATGAGGCAATTTTCAACCTTCACCTTGTTATGGGTAATTAATCTCCATATTAGTTGTCAAAGGTAAAGTTGTTCATTTTCAGCTATCACCTGTTGCTCTTTGTTTTCTTACATTGATGCAAAGGACTTACGCTGGTATTTAGCACTCATTTCTGTCCAATGATTTTGAATTTTCTGCTAACATGTGTCTTATTCTCAATTTACAGGCTGATCTTTCAAAGGTCGATCGCAGTAAAACTCCATGGCTGATTGTATTGTTCCATGCACCTTGGTATAACACTAACTATGCTCACCAAGGTGAAGGCGATGGGATGATGCAAGCCATGGAACCATTGCTCTATGCAGCTGGGGTGGACATAGTATTTGCAGGACATGTGCATGCTTATGAGCGATCTGTATGACCCTACACCTATACTTTTTCATCTCTCATTCCTATTTGATGTGCATGAGGCATGATTTTAAGTGGTCATCACTGAACAGAAACGTGTCAATAGTGGAAAACCCGATCCTTGTGGTGCTGTTCACATTACCATTGGTGATGGGGGGAACAGAGAAGGTTTAGCTCATGGGTATGTCCTCACTCTAAGAAATAGATTAGGGATTTGATAGGACATTCTGTTGATGAATTTTCATTGGATGCATTGGGAAATTTTAAAATAGCTCCTGTGTATCATTACAGATATAAGGAACCCCAGCCAGAGTGGTCTGTCTTCCGCGAAGCCAGCTTTGGTCACGGTGAGCTCAAGGTTGTGAATTCATCACGTGCATTCTGGAGCTGGCACAGGAATGATGATGATGAGCCGGTGAGGTCAGACCAGCTGTGGATAACTTCTTTGAAGAGTTCAGGTTGCCTCGCTGAAAAGAAACACTCCTTGAGGAAAATTCTCATGGCCCCTTAGTATCGGCCGTATGAAGTTCTGATGCCAATGGCCAATATGGAAGTAGTCATATGGTGATGTAGCTAGGATAGGGCGATGCCTTGTCAATATTTACTTTGAGAGGCTGCAAAATCGAGTGTATCCTGATACACGAGTAGTCATATGGTAAAGGGTGATGTCTTGTCAATTTGTACTTTGAGACGTTACAAAATTGAGTGTACCCTGTAGCATTCAAAACATATATTTCTGGGAGAGTTGAGGGTCCTTAGGTCTCTATTGCGCATGACAGCCTCGTTGAATGCAACCTGTACCATCCTCTTCTTCCAAATACGTATTAAAGCCATCTTTCAGATTTATACAAACCCACGGTGGGAGCATGAGCATTAGACAATTCACAGCTACGAATACTCGCAAAATTTTAAAATTCCCTCGTATTGTAGTTATGACATTTCTTGCATGCAAACTATTAAAGGCACAGCAATTATTAATAAAGAAGCAACAAATGACCAATATGGTAAGAGTTGACTAGTAACATGCTTACTTCAAGTTTCTACTAACACTACGACAAATATTTGTGGGAATTCCCAATATGTACGATGCTCTCGCATGAAATACATCCAGATGCAGTCTCTGCCTCAACAAAGCATTACATATGCGGGATCAAGAGTTAAATAACACGGACAAAACTTGGTGAAGCCAGTCGGAAGAAAATAACCTCACGACTAGATTCATCATTATAAAGTTAAATCATGACTCATGAGTGCATTGAACTCAGCAGCTTAAGAGCCAATGCCTCTTGCTCTGCCAAAGATACAGCGTCGGACTTCCGATTGATCTTATCATTAGTTTCTTTTTGTGTGCCGTCGTCGTCGTCACTGTCAAAATATATTTTCGACTTCTTCCGCTTCCTGTTCTCCATAGCTTCACTGTCTGACTCCGAAAGCTCACTCTCACCCTCATCATCATCATCATCATCTTTGTCTTTCCCTCCCTTCAGTTTCATCTTTTGCTTGAGTCTTCTTTCCCTGCGGCGCTGTCGCTCAAGGAGCTTGTCCTCTTTATCCACTCGCTTCATCTCCTCTCTCATCCTCTTATAGTACTCGTCTTTCTTCCCTGCAATAAATAATTACAGAAACTTGCATGAATGCAAACAGAGACAAATACCATCCCTGATATTCATTTGTTCATAAAGTGAGGAAGTAAGTATCCAGGCAGACATAAAACAGAACGAGACGCACACCGACCCATCACCAAAAATAAAAATAATAACACATTCAGTCAATTCATTGGCTGCAAACATTCTTCCTATTGGCAAGATGCATTGAACACAAGAAATTCATGATTGAATTTAGAATAACATCTACACAACGTTGTTCTCTAAGGAAAAACCTAAAAACACCAATCAATTTGAGTAGGGGTACATACCTTTGTCAAGCAGAAGAGCACCATCTGAACTAAGCATCTCTGCTATCCTAGCAAGTGGGGGTAGGGTATTGCCTTCATCGTCGAAGACAACTCTAGTTCCCACTGGCCTATTGACATTGATTTTAAGCTTCTTTTTCTTCAAAACCCGAGTCGCCGGTCTACAGTAGAATAGCAAGTCAAATTTCATTTTATGTTTTTGGTAACAACAAATCAAGTTGCAACAGACGAGGATCTTGAAGATGAAAAAAACACAAGTATGTAGAATCCTAACCAACTTTTGATTGTTGACAGTCCTCCTAATCTGCAACATATAATTCTACCTAAGAAAAAACATGCAGATTTCAATTTTTCGCTCTTTCTTCAATCTTTTTGTAGCCTACTTCTGTGCATCATTGCATTCTGATCATTTCAATAAGGCTGATGTCTAAACTATGAATATGCCCAGACTAAAGAGCACATAAGCTATCTTTGGGTAACAATTTTCTAATATGAAAAGAAAAACATACATTACGTCTTCAAGTTCATTAACTTTTGCCTGAACCTCATCCACATCATCATCAGTCAAAAGTAAATCGTTCTCTTCATCTTGTTTAGAGTCATTCACCATCAGACTCTTTGTTGAGACCTTCAATTCACTTTTGCCCACAGCATTCTCTGGTTCAAGTGGTAAAGATTCTTCGGAGACTATCTTGGACTTATTTTTCTGGTTTAGGAAACGAATCTTCGGAGTCATCGGTAGACCAAATGATGCTGAGAAGTCATCAACAGGGAGTTTCATCACATCAAAGATCTCTTTATCTTTCTTGTTGGAATGTATTGGAAAATCTCCTGATTATATTACGTGATATTATATTATGTGATTATATTACGTGATATTATGTGATTTGATTTGATTTTGTTAGGTGTAAATTAGATATTGATAGATATTAGAGGCTAATTAGGATCTTTACCTAAATAGGTTTCTTACCTAATTTAGGTTCTCTGTTCATGTATTTATACACATTGTAATCACTCTATGAAAAATAAGAAGACAGATTCTTTTCTTCATTTCTGTATATGGATCGACTGTAAATATGTGATGAAGGCCCTTTGAGCAAGTTACTGAATATTGGGATACTTCACAAGCAAGGCCGACAACAAGCCGGAAACTGGTTGAAATCTTTTGTCATTTGCCTGGAATCAGACCGAATCAAAGCCATGTCAACATCTGAGGTGCCAATATCACATGATAATCAATGAAGTGCACCAACAAAGTATTGCATAAGCAATTGTATAGATGACTAGTGAGCTAAGCTCAACCATAAGCCAAAAGGCAAAAAGGTCCAGAGAGAATGCATTACCTTAACCAGTTCCAAAGGAATTTTGGCAGCTTTCAATTTTTCAAGCATTTTCATTTCGATGGCATCGAAACAAAACCGACCTTCCTCCAGACAAATATCGAGCTGTGCGACCGACTCGATGAATGTAAGATGCAACATCTTCGGACAATCGACCTACGAGTTCAAAAGCATCTAACACCTTATAAAAGGGAACATACCGCGCCTTCCCGAGAACAACTATGATGACAATCTGATCAATGAATCCACCTAAAGCATAGTGAAAAAAAAACCTGAACAACCCAGTCCACTGCCTTATTGAAATCAAGACCTCTAGAAGCCACGTCGCTTGAAAAAGAATAGACCTCTTCTCACAAAATTCAGAATATATTCCCATTCTTTTCTCCTGCTTCATCCTTCCATGGAGACATTTCAAGGGAATTCCTGGACGAAGTTTCTTAAATGCTTCATAGACAAATTTCACCTGGAAGATTGCAATTTTGGGGTAGAGTTATATATGAACGGAAGAATCAACCCAACAAGGTGAATGAAAAATTGAAATGCTAAATCAACCAGAATAAAAGTTTGAAAGATTCTAATAGTGATCATGAGGAGTTGAGCTAAGCATTTGACCAAGCAAATACAACTAAATCAAGCTATGTTGAAGCAAGTAATTATCCCGAAACGTGAAATTTCATTGTTGATACCAGCAATCTCTATAGAAAAAAATGGGACCAGACTCCGGGTGATTAGTTTATCTCTAGAGTAGGAATCTAAGCCTCCCATTTGTTTGATAAAAAAAAAAAAAAATCCCATTTTGAGGTTGAACCAACTCACATTGTAAATGGTAGTAACTAGCAATTAAACATTTGCAAGAGCGGTGCTTAGTAAACACACCAGCGTATAACAATTTTTTCTTCAAAAGATGTGCATAACAAACGAACAAGTTTTGGGGAGAAAGTATCAAACAATTCAACCACGGATTTTAGCCAACAAATTCAACTAATCACCAAACAAATATAAGTCAACAAAAGCCCAAAACAATGCTAACAAGACAAACAGAAAACGTCAGATAGCACAAACCATCTAACAGAAGAATTACACAATTTTAAGTATTCACAAAGAAAGCCAAATTATCTACTCATTCTATTAAGGCAAGGCAAATTAAAATGGCAAGGCTCGTGAAGAAAGCTCAAAGGATCTAAAATACCTGCTTGCAACTAGAGAGAAACACGAGAGTCCGGGATTTGAGGTGTGTCCTAATAAAGCTCCACAACATGTCCAGCTTCTGCTCGAGTGGAATAGTCATAGCAGTTTGCTGCAAGCGGTTTGGAGTCGCCATCACAGACTCCTCGTGCACACTTATATACTCAGGGTCCTTCAAACTAAGCCTTGCAAGATCCCGGACTGACTTTGTTTGGGTTGCAGAAAATAGCATGGTTTGTCTATGTTGAGGCAGCTGCGAAATAATTGCATTTAGAGTCTTCTTAAAACCAACATCGAGAATACGATCTGCCTCATCAAGGACCAGGACCTGTTCCCGACCAGAAATTTTAACTCAAATCAGCCACTTTGTATATCGGCATCGCATTCAAATTACTAATAAAAATCCCATCGACCTTAAGCTGGAGCAATCAAAGTTCAGGGTCTCGTCCATATGTTGAAGAAGCCGACCAGGAGTACAGACCAATATGTTAAGGCCGTTTACACTCTGCTTTTCTAGGTCGACATCCTTGCAGCCACCGATGAGAAGACCGGCGCTGAAGCCATGGTACTTCCCAACAACTTTCAACACATCAAAAAGCTGACCAGCTAATTCCCTTGCCGGAGATATTATGATGCTTCCTACCCCGTCCTCAGGACCCCATCGTTCTCTGTACAATTTCTCCAATACCTGAGACAAGCTACATGGTTAACTCTAAAGAAGTCTCCTCACGCAGACAGTGGAAATGTCTTAAAGGGACAAAGAGAATAAAATCAGCAATTCTCACGGAAAGAAATCTTCAAAACTTCAAATCTCGACAGAAACATAGGAAAAGGGAAAAACCAATTGTGCACATTCTTACGTTAAAAAACGAGCCAATCAATCATTCGAATGAACACCCACTAACCGGAATGAGAAAAGCCAGAGTCTTCCCCGAAAAACAGACGGATATCCCTTAGGATTTCTCCTATGCACATTCATTCATGGCCTTATCGAAGTCATTCCTTGGGTCGCAGTCTTTGTGGCTCCAACCCGATGATATTCATCTACAAATTCCATTACTAGCTCCTTATATCTAGTAAATCTCTTGACCTTCCATGCGCGATTCTGAGTGGAAGAGTGTTCGTAAATCGCACCATCTCGAAAGTATCGCGTGGGATAACCGTTCTAAATGACTTCTTGAAAGTCATCAACAGGGAGTTTCATAAAGAATCTTCGGATTCTCGATAGATTTAATCAACTTTACTTTACCTCGAGAAATCGTATCGATAAATTGGGTGAAAAGAATAAATAGTTGATGAACGATTCAAATGCCTTTTTCCCCGTCAAAAGAGAACAAGGAAAAAACCACGCAGAACCCCAAAATTGACTTGAAGGATTTTTATTTTTATTTTTATTTTTATTTTTTTTAAGACCTGAAGGATTGAAACTTCATTTTACTGTGAGAAGAGCTTGCCGAAATTAACCGGCTCTAAACCGCTTTAAATACGATCGATTCGTTATTTTCGGCAACAAGAGCAGTTGGAATCATGATAAGGTCGGCCACTGTCGGTGCCGTACCTCGGAAGCAAAGATGAAACAGACTATAGATAAATAAAGAATAGCTCGAGTGGACAAGAGCGCGGCATCCTCAAACGACGCAGACCCCACAATCTATTTACGACAAAATTCAAACTAGAGTAGCTAGTTGGATTAGCTGACCCCGAAAATCGCGGGATTCGGGGTCAAAGGAGGTCGGCTTGAGAAATGCCGACAGATGCCGACAAATTTGCGAAGCAAAACCAGGTGGGGCCATGGTGAATTTGACCGACTGAACATCAAACGGATAGAGAATATCAGGTGGGTCATGGTGAACTTCGTCCACGACGCCACGGCGACGTCACCATGGCGTCAGCACGCGCGGCTTCCCAATGCGTTGGGCGCGTGCATTGCAGGCGCCGAAGGCACCGTTTCGCGCCGGCTGCGCGTGGGGGCGCATCCGGCGGCCTTTGGCGGCGTTCCGCCACCCGTCGCTCTCGTCTCGACGAGACCTTCCATCCAAAGCCTTCAGAAATGGATTTTGACTTACAGAAACTCGAAAAAATGGATGAACAGTGCTCGGGTATCGGGATTTTTTCTGTCCCGATTGGTGTCGCCTGATTAATTTCACGAAAAAACAATAAGAAATCATCCATAAACATGAAAGGGGTCGGGAAAACATGAACAAGGCTCGATACCAATGTTGGGAATTACCGATTCCCGAAACCGAATCGACACTAAATCGAACCCCTAAAATGAGTGCGGAAGACGAGCCTAAAATCACATGTATCACCGATCCTAAAGACATCACAATATCGAACGTACCTTGTTAGCCACAGCCCCTAAACACCGACGTTGATTCGAAGAAGAAAGACGATCCCGTTCTATCCGATGATATCAATTGGCCTTGAAGGGGAGAAGAATTCGTCTTCTTTGCTCTTGTTCTTCTTTTGGAAGGAGAGGGAGAGAAGGAACGTACGTTATATGAAAATGTGCGTTCCTCCCTCTCTTTCTCTCCCTTAAATACGTCATCTCCAAAAGGGACACGTAAAGACACTCCCTCAAAAGTTACAACTCTTCAACGCGTGTCCTCCATCCACGGCCTAAACTTGGGCCGGCTTTTAGGCGGCTTGTGGGCGAACGGGCCAACTTAGGCCCATCACATTAATTAAAAAAAAACATCATTCCTAATGCACATAGCATTATTCTCAAGCAAATAATAGCACCCACAGGTACTAAAGCGGGAAAGCCAAACTGCAGATTAATATTCAACAGACCCAAGAATAATTTGCTTTTTTTGAGACAAGAAATACACCGAGAATCCTAACCAAGATGAGATCTTTCTACTCATTCATTTCCTAACAAGCCCTTCCGGCTCCAAATTAATGCTGGTCAGTCATTAAGTCCATGTAATGCTACAGACTCCGACAATCATACACCAGAGAACAGTCCCCCAAAACACTAAAAAAAGAAACCAATCCGATTCAAACCGAAACATGATCTTGCCAGGGTAATGTGCAAAACAGATATCGTCACAACAAGCAGCTCATTCAAATGAGCCCTCACAAGATAACTTACTCCAAGAAGAGAGAATTTCCCCAGAAAGAGAAAAGGGAAAAATCGCACCTTCAAAGAGGCAAATCGCTTTCGGGCTCCGAAACCAAGACCCGCAACGCCACCACCGTGGGAGCAATTCGCAGAAGCATCGGACCACCTGTGGAGCTTATGAGGAGGAGGGCAGAGGGCACCACGCTGGCGCGAAGAGGACGGCGTCAGAGACGAAGAAGAAGGAGAAGAAGAGAAGCGCAATGAAGACAGTCGAACCAGTCAACAATTGCTGAGAATGCCTAGGAAGTGTCTGTTTTTTTTTTTTTTAATTATTGATAAAAATACACAATAAGAACTATGCGTATAAGTATTTATGAAAAGAGAGAGAAAAAAAAGCTTAATTGATGTTAACAGCTAACCAACTAGATTAGTTTAATTCCCTCAATTCTTCGGGAACAAAAGCACAAGTAGAGAGATGCACTAGATCTAGACAGAGGAAATTAATGAAGGGAAATTAAATTGTACTATTGGAAAAAAAAAGAAGAAGAGGAAAATGATTAGGCCATTTAAGTAGGAGAGCATGCCTGGGAAGGAAAATCTCAAATGGAGTTTGGCGGTATTACTCACAAAGATGCGCTCGCCTTTGAGCCAATTACAA